>JAHRIG010000027.1:43460056-43472962 GCA_020311275.1 Eira barbara
GATTTCAACTTGGTTAGATTTTAGTTCTTTTATTTCTCCAGAAAGGGTTTTTATCTCTCCGGAGAGGTTTTCTCTAATATCTTCTATGCCTTTTTTGAGCCTGGCTAGAACCTTGAGAATTGTCATTCTGAACTCTAGAACTGTCATATTACCAATGTCTGTATTGATTAGGTCTCCAGCCTGTGGTACAGCCTCTTGTTCTTTTTTTTGAGGTGAGTTTTTCCGCCTTGTCATTTTGTCCAGATAAGATTTGCTTTCTCCTGCTGGGGAATTCCGCTGTTCTTGGTTAGCGAAGTTGGTTTTGGCTGGGTTTCTTGTTGATCTTCTGGGGGAGGGGCCTGTTGTGGTGATTCTCAAGTGTCTTTGCCGCAGGCGGAATTGCACCGCCCTTGCCAGGGGCCGGGCTAAGTAATCCGCTCGGGTTTGATTTCGGGAGCTTTTGTTCCCTGAGTGCTTTCCGTAGAGTTCTGGAGGACGGGAATGAAGATGGCAGCCTCCCAATCTCCGGCCCGGAGGAGCCAAGAGCATGGGGTTCCGCTCCTCAATGCGCCCTCGAGAAAAGCGCCTAACCGCCCCACCTCCCTGGCCTGCGGTCACGCCTTGAGGAAAGCAGTTAATTGCTGGCACTTGGAGAAAAGCGCCCGGTCGCTTCTGTCTCCGTGGCCTCCGGCCGCGCTCTGAGCCCACCCAGCCTGGGACTGGCACAAGGTAATCCGGGGCTGAGAGCTCACTCCTCGGCTTTGTTGCTGTAGCCGGCTTCCCTGCTCTAATACCTGCGAGCTCTGCGGCCCTCAGACACCCCCGGTCCTTCTGTGACCCCACGGGACCCGGGGTTATGCTGACCGTGCCTGGGTTTCCCCCCGGTTTAGCCTGTGGAGCGATGTGTCCCAGTGGAGCAGACTTTTAAAAGTCCAGATGTTGTGCTCCATTGCTCAGCCGCTTGCCTGGAGCCGGCCCCTCCCCCCGGGGCCTATCTTCCCATCGCTTTGGATTCACTTCTCCGCAGGTCCTACCTTTCAGAAAGTGATAGATTTTCTGTTTCTAGAATTGTTGCTCTTCTTCTCTTCGATTTCCCGTTGGATTTGTAGGTGTTCACAATGGTTTGATAAGCTATCGAGCTGATCTCCTGCTACCCGCTGTTGTCTCAGCGTGCTACTTCTCCGCCATCTTGACTCCTCCCCTAATGCTTTTATTTTTACATTATTTTAGTATTTATTGCAGACTAATTTTGTGGCTGGCACTTACTTAGGTACCTTCCAAGGTACCCAGTTTTTTCCCTAAAGAATCTTAGAATATAGAGGGGAAAGAAAGGATGAAAGCACGAAGAGTTATAGTAATAGCAATATATGATAGTAGCGGTATATATTACACACAAGCATATACATGCGCTATGCATTTTAAATCTTTTAAACATGTAAATATATTGTAATAATAGTTTAATATTCATGATATTAAAATGTCCTATACATTTTAACTTTGAAGTCGTGTAGCAACTCATTTTTCTCTTCTGCAAAAAGGCGTCACAAAAATAAGACCTAACTCATAGAATTATCTTGAGATTAAATAGAAGTTCATGTTACAGTACCTGTTCGATAAACATCAATTATTATTGAAGATTTCTAACAGATTGGTTTCTAATTTTCTAAATGTAGTTTTCATTCTTAGGTCTTCTACAGATTTTAGTTAAAATTGTATGTAAAATTTTTGTCTCTTAATCCCACATTTCAATTCTCTTTCACCATCCCTTCAGCCATACTTTGCATATACACACCAAAAATATCCTTGTTTTCTTTATCGGCATAATAAGCAATGAAGAGTATAAGGAAAAGAGGAAGTAATATTAGAAATGATGAAAAATAGTCCCTGTCCTTAGGAAGGCAGCATTCTGTAGTAAAAAACAATATACCCTAGAGATTAAAAAACAGGTTTCTACCAACTAGGAGAGCAGTTTTGGGTAAGTCACATCATTATGAACCTTACTTTCTTCTACTGCAAAAATAAGATGTATATAAAAATAAGAGGCATGTTATGATTCTAAGAATCCTACAATAGATACCTGGAATGAACAAATATATTTTAAAGATTTAAGGAAAATTTCCCAAACAACTGAAAGGAAGCATATTTAAATTATAGAAGCAAATGAGTTTATGCTTTATCTTTCATAAAATTTCACATTTTAAAAGAGAAAAAATACAAGAGATTAAAACGGTCTTCTTTCCAAATATGAATGCATTCATTCTGCAGATGAATTATAATTTTGTAACAGCTCTGCTATCTCATCTACTCTGGGTTCAAAGCCATATTCTGGTTCTCTTTAGAGAACATGCTATTTTGGGATTTATCCCAGCTAATAATCAATGCAGGGCCCTGTGGCAAAAACTCAACACAGATGCATAGATGGATGCTGATCTCATGATATCCACAGAACCACTACTTCTGGTTTAGCTACTAATAAATGAATATTTGGGTAGTTTAATACACAGGGGCTGGAAACAAGTAGGGGCGATGGCCCCAAGAGATGTCAGGAACGATAAATGCTAAAAACCTGGAAGTGTGGTTGTTGATGGTCTGTGATAGTGTTACAGCACAGTAAGTCCCAGAAACTGACAGCTAGATATCAAAGTAAAAAAGATCACTTCTAGATTTTTATGTAAGAGGAGGGTAAAAAAAGCTTTCACACAGGAACTATAGATGTATATAAGCAGTCTGTTATGAGAAAGTCATTTTCAAAGGCTGTAGGGATTTGTGAGTGAGAACTGTTAATGCACTTTCATGATAGATCTTATATACCAGAGAAGATGACCCTAGCTGAACATTGCTCTGAAATAAAGAATTTATAAATTTATTATCTTCTTTTGTATTACCTAATTTTTCTCACTAAATAAATCTTCTTTTTAGATATTTGCTTGTAAGAGCCTAGAAGACAGAGACGTATGCTCTGCTCTTTTCTATCATTTTGCAGGCTAGGAAATGCCCAGCAGAGTAATTAGTACATGATAGGCCCACAATAATAAAGGTTTATGTTAAAAATCCCCTCAAACACATTTTTTTAAAGATTTTTATTTATTTATTTGACAGACAGAGATCAGAAGTAGACAGAGAGGCAGGCAGAGAGAGAGGAGGAAACAGGCTCCCTGCCGAGCAGAGAGCCCGATGCGGGGCTCAATCACAGGACCCTGGGATCATGACCCGAGCAGAAGGCAGAGGCTTTAACCCACTGAGCCAGCCACCCAGGCGCCCCCCTCAAACACATTTATACACCGTTTTCCTTACAACAGTCTTGCAATGAAAATAAAACAGATATTATTCATGCTTTACATAAGAAAAAAAAAATGAAGAAGTTCTACAGATTTTTAAATGACTTATTCCTCCTAAATGATAGTACTTAGATCCTGTACTTCTCTTTTGAAACTTCAAGCTTGGGCTCTCCTATCACCCTGATTTTTCCCCATTTCAACATGTGTGGTAACTTATACTCAGAAACCCTAAATAGTTTCTTCTGTGTGACATTACTAACAAGGAGGTAAACCAGAATGCAAGCCTGCAGCCAAGTGAAAATTATATTATTATGAGGTCGGGAGTGAGACTATATTAAAAATAAAAGTGTATACTACAGAACACATTAAATGGGAATATAGTTTGTCTCTGAGAGCCTGCCCAAAAGAGATGCCTGGTTTAATTTATGCCAGTTTCTTTTTGCATTAAAAAAAAAAAAAAGGTAATTGTAGAAGGGGAATATTAGAGAATTAGGGGAAATTAGTGTGAGGAAGACTTGACAGCATGAGAAGAAATGTTCTTTCAGTAACAATAGCAAAGACATATTTAAAAATCAGATTATATGTACTAGACTGAAAAATAAACTAGCTTCTGAGAGACAGGAGACAAGTTACTTTTTTCTCAATAGGTATCATGTCCTCATTTGTAAAATGTATATAGCAGTGTGAAATTTGTTCTTATACTAAGTGGAAAGGTTAGAACAGTTTGAGATATATTTAACCTTTCGTGTATTGACTCCATATAGTTTAAATAAGTCATTTGGAAATCTTCTTTTGCTATACCTAAAATAATCTTCCAATAGTTGAGATAACCTTAATGATAGTAGACTTACTTTATGTAACTATTTCCTCCTGGATAGCGGCTATTTCAAGCTATGTTCTCTAGGAGTGTCACTTTTCAGGCAAAGCTCCAAATACATGCATATTGCTTTGGGCCCAGAGAATAAGCTAAAATTTCCTGGATACTCTTGAATTTAGTTATATATTTGTTTCTCTCATCAGAGAGTGAATCTCTGTAATAACTCTAAATAAGTTTATTACTGAAGCATAAAGCGTGGGGAAAAAATCACCAAACTGGATGTTATGGGATTTCATTTCTAGCTCTAATGATATGCAATATTATAAGAGATACCACAGCTTGCCTCAATCTTTACTCTTGATAAATCTTCCCTTTACTTACTGTACCCCCACTTAGGCATTCTTGCCACCTCTCTAGAATTCTGGAGCCTTTCTGTACTTGAATGTCCTTGGTTCCCTTTGTTCTGTGTTTATCAGATTTATTACAATGTTAGGACCATAAATGACAGTTTAATTATGAAATTCCTATGAAAATGTTAAATCTATCTTCCCTATCCAAACCTAATTGATATGTTTCCCTTCCAATGAAAGCTAGCAATTAGTAAGAGTATTGGTGGAATAATTCATACTAAGATCTTTATTGTTTTTCCTAAGTGAATGTATAATGTGTAGGTCAGTACTTGCACTTAAGCAGGGTATTTTTGCCTAAACCCCAACTAATAGTGAAATTCGTATATTAGCACATACTGTGTTTTGATAGGGGGAGCTTTCACATATTAGCATACGTTCTAAGCATTTTTCAAGCACAGTGTCTTGGGTAATCACCTACTCCACTCTCCCTATTAAGCCAACCCTTCCTCTAGCTCCAAGATGTCCATTAGAGAGCCCAGCTGCTGTCGGCCTACCAGGCATGCAGCCAGGTGGCTATGAGCCTGAAGGTTCCAGTGCCAGAATGTCACAGGATCCTCTCAAAGTTATTTGGTTAAGTGCAGGCTAAGATTACCCACAATATCTGCTTTCTTCTCTCTATAGAATATGTCATAAGAATAAATGAAATAATTTAGGCACTTTGAGATCCTAGGAAGAAAACGCATTCTATTTATTCGGGTTACTATTATTTTTAGCATTATTGATAAATGCTACATTGATGTTGGCATGAAGGTAAGGTCTCACACTTTACTATTACTGTATTTGAATATGAAGCTTCTGTAAAATTGGTTGCAGTTTATTCAGGTTACCAAGATATGGTGGGATCTCTCATTTTATTGAATTCCAAGTTGTGAAATACCTTCCCTATCTAAGTCTGCTTGTAATGTACACAATTTGCTTTGTAAATAAACAGCATTTTTCATAGTTGACATATTGTAATTTCCCATAGAAATGTAGGCTAAATTGATGAATTTATTAGAAAGTAGATAGTAAGGTGATGCTCATTTATTTCTAGGGATGAATACTGCATGAATGCCTAGTTGATTTTATCTTTATTGTTTTCATACTGTGCCAAACAATGAAAAACCCCAAATACCCAAAGGGGGGAAAATAGGCAAATAGCTTATTAATTGGAGAAAAAAAAAAAAAAAAAAAAAGAAAGAAAAACTTGCTACAGAAAAGACTATTACTTTAAATTCAATCTCTTCTCTTTTTTTGTGCATGAACAGAGGGCAGATTCTTTTCTGCTTTGAGGCATTCCCACTTCCCTGTTTTCCCAGATTAACACTTCTACTTTCCCAATTGCCTAAATCCTACAGAGAGACACTAGTTAAGGCTGCTCAACTTCAGAGCATAAATGCAGGCTCTAAATAGCAGGAGGTCTGAGACATTAGCTACATGGCAGGCCAACATTTTTTTCCCTTTAATCATCTCCCTCTTCATTTTTATTGGATCATTTGTATCTGACAGGGAACAGCCTGCCTCCTAGAACAGGAATGTCCTTATTTATCCCTGAACTAGACTCTACCAGAAGCAGAACTTCCTCTTCAAGCACAAGGTAGGAATTTTGTTTCACATTTGACGTTTCTGGATTGACAAAAGGTAGAAGTTTTCCTCCCAGGGTGCCTGAGTGACTCAGTTGGTTAAGCATCAGCCTTTGGCTCAGCTCATGATCTCAGGTCCTGGGATCAAGCCCCACACAAGGCTCCCTCCTCAGCGGGGAGCCTGCTTCTCCCTCTCCCTCTGCAGCTCCCCCTGCTTGTGCTCTCTCCCTCACTTGCTCTCTCTCTCAAATAAGTAAATAAGTGAATTTTGGGGGGGGGGAAGTAGTTTTCCTTTCTTCATAATTTTTTTTTCTATTAAGAAATGGGTTGAGTTCCTTATTTGAAATGTTAATATGTTATAAAAGTATTGTAACCTACCAAAATGTTTTAGACAAAATTCATATAATAGAACAAAAACATAATAAAGGTCCTGATGTAATCCTTATATAGGATAAATTTCTTTTAATTCAAATGTATATATCAAATGATACTCCCTTAAATATTAGAAACTGATATGCATTATCTTTATGAATAGTTATAATGAGAATACCATTTTCATGTCTGTATTGTAACAGCACTATTAATATAATGTATTCATATCATTACTGTTGGAAATGTTAATTCAAATCTGTAATACTTTACCAGAAAATATAAAGAAGATGCCAAAATCTGTTTTAAGAAAGTGAACCTAAGACCAGAGATATTTATAGTTTATATTTCCAAATAGTTAGCAAAAAAAAAAAAAAAAAAAAGAGAGAGAGAAAGAACATTATATATTTTGTTAAAGAGATGACTACTTTAACATTGTGTGGGTAATTTATTATTATAAGAAATGGAATATATTTCCCTCTATGCTTGAGATATTTCTTGGCAGGAGATTACTCACCTAGGAAACTATCAATTCTCTTAGACTACTACACTCTCTTGTAGTGCAAGGCTTCCCAGACTTTAGGACTTTTTCTTTTTCTTATAAATTACTGATTGTGGATAGATGCTCATAGTAATATTTCTGAACCCAGGAAAGGGTGGTAAGGGAAGAGTAAGTAAAGGATATCTTGTATGTTCCTTTGTATTAGAAATGACTGCATTCTGAAGAGAAGGAATTTGAGGGTAATTTTTCTCCAGGACTCCTTTATAGTATTGAGGGTTGCAGTAGTCGCTGATCTGTGGTCAAAATTTATAAACTCTTATTAAAGTTTATTGTCAAAGGATATCTAATTTAGCAAATTTATTTTCTGAACAGTGGATCCATTGATATTAGAACAGGAACACATAAATAAATCCCTTTATTTGAATATTTATAATTATAGAGCAATATTTTCATCTATAATTGGACACTGACCCAAATACAGTAAAATATGTTTTTTTTTTTTTTTAAGTAAGAACAGTGTTTTTAAAGAAATCGTCAATGATTATAAGGCCACTTCTATGACAATGTATACTTTTTTTCTCAAAAATCTAAGGAAAGACTTTCACATTTTTTTTTCTGTATGAATGATGTCCCTAGTGTATGTAATCAGTGGAACTAAACAAAGTTGTCTCCCCCACCACATGGAGCCCAGGGTTCTTGTAGATAAAAGAAAGAATGGAAAGTAAGGGTAAAATACATGATATTCACCATTGGGTAAAATATATTTGTGTGTGTGTGTGTGTGTGTGTGTGTAAAAAATATAAATAATATATATACTTAGTAAGGAATTCATTGCTATAAATTAAAAAAAAACAAGTAGAAAACAACTAAATGCTAAATACATTCAAGAGAATAAGATGTGAGGACTTGAGTAAATGATGGTGTCCTTGAAGGAGATGATGCATAGTCTGGCCAAGAAAGATATGTAGGTATGAATTGGTAAGGAATATTCCAGAAAAAAAGAACATTAAGAAGGCAGCTGTATAAGAAAGAAACACTATGTGCAGAGGGAATGATGAAAATACTGGCTTGATTGTAGCTGTGTGTACATTAGAGAATAACTGCTTATCCAACCTTGGACTGGTTTGGCTAAATCAGATCATGGCAAGTCCTAAAAGCTAGGCAGAAAAGTTTGCACTTGATGTAGTGAGCAACAGGGTGCTATTGCAGATTACTGACTCAGAACAAGAACAGGGTTCCTGGAAACCAGTGGTAAGAATAGAAACTTTTAAGAAAAAAGATTCTGGAAAGGCAACCAGATTTCATACGTTGATAGCATGAAGAAATAATGTACATATATCATGTCTTAAAAGGTTTTGTCACACTAGGAAACCAAAGAGCCCCGGCAGAGAAAGAAAATTAAAAGTTTTCCCTCCCTCTTTGATTTGTTGACAATTGAGGGACTCTTTAATGTGCTCATAGTAGGAATGAAAGGGGATGTTGAAGAAAGTTTGGTGCAAATGTTAAAGAGGGAATGGGAAGAACTGGGGACTAGGTTTCCAGAGACAGTGGAAACTGATGAGTTTAAACTATTGATGGGAAGAAACTGAGTAAAAATGAGAAAATAGACTTAGGAACAATGCTCTCTAGGAGCCTATTAAACAGAAATTTCTATTATAATGATTACTGATTTTTTAATGATAACCCAGAACACTAGAACATCTTGAATTGCTTTCTAAATCTTCAGTGATTAAGTTATGCTCAGTTTAGTCTTCTTGGATATCAGTGTATACTAATCCTATAAGAATAGGTAAGCCACATATACATATATGAAAACTATGTAGCAACCAGAATATATGAATATTGAAAACCCCTTTTCCTAATGAGAATGAATAATAGTTTGCTTATTATTACTCATGCCAAACTAGCATTATCAATTATAATTCACCATAATTCTGAAGTTTATTTTTTAATTTTTTAAAATCTTTTTGCTATAGAAGCAATATTTGAAATTTAAACTAACTTTTAAAATTATTTTGTGATACTACGCACTTGCAGGAACATCTTATTCTTTTAAAATACATTTTGAAATTTAAAAAATAAAATCAGTATTCGATGGATCTTAGAAAGAAATTCAAATGTCACTGGCTTGTATTTTTTCTCATTTGAGTTCTAACTTTTATGCCATTAGGACTATGTTATTCCTAATGTGAATAATGAAATCTAATTTTTCTTTTTTTTAGGAACAAGGCTAATGTAAGGCCAGGGTTAGGCAATCATCAGATTTATTTCTTACGTGAAATTCCTTTAAGAGGAATTTATTATTTATTAATAGAGGATGAATACTTCTCTAAAATCTGATTTCTATAGGAAAAACATGATGTGTGCAAATATTTATAATATGCAAGCATAATTTTCTTAATAATTAAGAGGCCTTTATTTAATTAGATGAGCTTTGTTGTTAACCAATATAAATAGGATCCTAATTAATGAATTGCTGATGTTCCAATTTTGCAGTGATTTTTCATAATTTTTCATGATATGTTTTTGATTCTTACATAAACGAAAATTAGAAAGAAGGCAAGTTCAGGAGCAGTGAAAATGACTCTTTCAGAATGAGGACTAAACTAGCATCTATCAGTTAGTGAGGACTTACTTTATGCCAAGCATCATGTTAAGTTCTTTACACATAGGACTTGATTTTCTAACACCTATGATATGTATATTTATATTTTATACACATGTAATATTTTAGGTTTATGTAATATTTTATGTAATATTTTAGGTTTATGTAATATTTTACCCACTTAATTTGACAAAAAATAACTTAGGGAAGGCTTAATAAATGCTCCTAGTTCCCACAGATACTAAATATCAGAGCCAGTTTCAAATCCAGGTATGAGTCATTTTCATAATGATGACTTTAACCACTTTTCTGTACTGCTTTTTGATATATGGTTCAGAATGAGGAAATCAGTTGCTTAAGAGGGTACTATCAGTGGTCACCTGGTATTTGCAACCAGAGAGACAACAAAGCAAGTAAGAACATAAAAACTGTATTGAATCATGGAAATTTAAAGCTGGGAACACAATTTTGAGTTCATGTAATCCAGACCCTCTAATTGAGAAAATTCATACTCAAAATGACCAAGTGGCATTACAGACAAATCACATCAAACATTTATCAGCTGTTTTTATAATCTAACTCTGTGGTAAAAGCCTAAAATGTCATGAGACCAGCCCCTTACTGCATTAAAGACATAATGGAGGAGGGGAGATTATGTCAGGAACACAAAGCCAAAGATTCCAAGATCTAGTTGCCAAGTTCTTCTCCACAGCTTTTCAAGGAAGAAAAAGAAACCTGTTGGTAAAAATAATTAGGCAAAATTTAATTTCAAATTTAGAAAATCTTTATCGAACATCTTCAACACACCAGACCTTTTATTAGGTACTTTCACATTTATTATCTCAGTTAACCCGTGCCATCACATGTGGAGCTATTAACATATACAGTTACATAGGATTGATATTGATAAACCTTGTTGACAAGCATATTCATTTTACACTTAGCCACCAAGTCCTCCACACATTCACAGTTAGAAATTATTTATTAAATCTTAACGGAAGTCTGTTGTGAATAGTAATGCTTTGCCAAACAAAATTGCTTTAGTTAAATATGGCTTGGGTATATCTAAATAATTCTTAAGCCATCAGGTTGTTTATATTACTATGCAAGTTTTTATATCCCACTATGTCATGCTATAACTTCTGGGTGATTTATGGGAAGTTCAAGAATGATTTTGATTTCACATGACTTTTTCATGGTGATGTCATAACTTAATTGCCAAAGAAGAGGAGACTTAATTATATATGCAGATCTTCTTCAACTTAAAATGGGGTTATAGCAGGATAAACCCCAGGGTTAGTTGAAAATATTATAAGTAAAAAATACATTTAATACACCTAAACCACAGAACATCATACTTTACCTAGCCAACCTCAAACATGCTCAGACAGTTACGTTAGCCTACAGTTGGGAAAAGTTACCTATCACAAAGCCTATTTTATTATAAAGTGTTAAATATATCACATGATTTATTGAACACTGTGCTAATTTATTGAATACAGAATGGTTGTAAGTATCTTGGTTGTTTACCCTCATGATTGTGTGGCTGAACTGGGAGCTGAGATCACTCCTGCTGTCTGTCCATCATCAGCAAAGAGTCTTTCTAAAATGTCACTTGCCTGGGGAAAGATCACAATTCAAAATCCGAAGTATGGTTTCTACTGGAATGTGCATCTGTTTTGCACCATAACAAAAAAGGAAAAATTATAAATTGAAACATAATTTATCAGGGACTATCTGTAGTTATTAGAAACAAAAATGTTAAATAAATGTATACATGAGTCAGAATCAAAGTTTCTAGACCATTGTTTCTTTCCCACATAGTAGTCCTCAGACAACATGCATCATAATTACCTGAGCTGCTACTGAATATGCAGATTCATAGGTCCACCTCAGACCAACTGATGCAGAATCTCTGAGGGTTTGACACATGAATCTGCATTTTTAACAAACCTTGTGGGTGATGTCCATGCACACTAGAGTTTAGAAGCCTTGTTCTGTATTTTCAGTCTAACATGCTCCCATATTGCCACAGAGGGGGGTTAAAATAAGCAGCTCCTTAAGATTTTCCCTTGTTTATTTCTGCTATAGCATCATGTGGGAGATTACATCTCATATGGACTAGGAAGGAATTTGTCTTGAGAGAAAAACTTATTGTTGGAAGTGATTATGTTCTTTGTTTCAAAAACTATATGAATGTCGGGGGAGGAGTCAAGATGGTGGAGAGGTGGCAGGCTGAGATGACAGAGGGTAGCAGAAGATCAGCTAGATAGCTTATCAAACCATTGTGAACACCTAAAATCCAACGGGAATTCGAAGAGAAGAAGAGCAACAATTTAAGAAACAAAAATAGATCACTTTTGGAAAGGTAGGACCTGCGGAGAAGTGAATCCAAAGCAACGGGAAGATAGACCGCGGGGGGAGGGGCCGGCTCCCGTGAAGTGGCGGAGCAACAGAGCACAACATCGGGACTTTTAAAAGTCTGCTCCACGGAGGGACATTGCTCCAGAAGCTAAACCGGGGGGGAAACCCAGGCGGGGTCAGCATAACCCCAGGTCCCGCAAGGTAACAGAAGGACCGGGGGCGTCTGAGTGCTGCAAAGCTCCCAGGTATTAGAGCGGGGAAGCCGGCTACAGCGCCAAAGCCGAGGAGTGAGCTCTCAGCCCGGGGTTACCTTGTGCCGGTCGCATGCTGGATGGGCTCAGAGCGCGGCCGGAGGCCACGGAGACAGAAGCGACCGGGCACTTTTCTCCAGGTTCCAACAATTGACTGCTTTCCTCAAGGTGTGATTGCAGGCCAGGGAGGCAGGGCAGTTGGGCGCTTTTCTCTGAGGGTGCACTGAGGAGCAGATCCCCAAGCTCTCGGCTCCTCCGGGCCGAGAGAGTGGGAGGCCGCCATCTTCATTCCCATCCTCCGGAACTCTACGGAAAGCGTTCAGGGAACAAAAGCTCCCGAAAGCAAACCCAAGCGGATTACTTAGCCAGGCCCCTGGAAAGGGCAGTGCAATTCCGCCTGCGGCAAAGAAACTTGAGAATCACCACAACAGGCCCCTCCCCCAGAAGATCAACAAGAAACCCAGCCAAGACCAACTTCGCTCACCAAGAACAGCGGAATTCCACAGCAGGAGAAAGCAAATCTTATCTGGACAAAATGACAAGGCAGAAAATCTCACCTCAAACAAAAGAACAAGAGGCCTTACCGAAGGCTGGAGACCTAATCGATACGGACATTGGTAACATGACAGATCTAGAGTTCAGAATGACAATTCTCAAGGTTCTAGCCGGGCTCGAAAAAGGCATAGAAGATATTAGAGAAACCCTCTCCGGAGAGATAAAAGCCCTTTCTGGAGAAATAAAAGAACTAAAATCTAACCAAGTTGAAATC